>JAHLJT010009419.1:195977829-195985329 GCA_031308135.1 Acheta domesticus | reverse complement strand
TACCATCTATCACCGCCAAAAGTATATTTTTTTGTCATCATCTTAATTTTTCGGTTTCCTATTAGTAGAACGAAAATATTAATTTTAGAATATTAAAGAACACGAAAACCTAGCCGTGACTGGCAATTTTCTTTTAAAAATTGTGTGCCGTTTAAGAGAAAATGGCGTTTTAGCGCTACTAAAAATACGAAATTTGAAGCTCATTTTCACAGAAAAGTTTTGCGTTTTCAGAATACTTTATTTGAAGATATTTCAAGCACTTACACTCACAAATATAATAAGCTTTACAAATTGCTGGTAATGTGCATATTAAAGATGTGAGAGATCTTAAAAAAAATTAACATTTATATAATTTTTGAAAAAACAAATATAACTCAAAATAAACTTTGCGTCATATTAAAAAGTGTAATTATCACTATCTGTTACAAAAGTTTCAAGAAAAAATTTGCAGCCATATATGAGAAAATGGCGTTTGAGCATTTCTGAAAATGCCGAAATTAGAGCTACTTTTCACAAGAAACGGGAGTTTTCGAGAAACTTCACTTGACATTATTTAAAGCATATATACTCGTAAATATAATAATGTGAAAAAATTGCCGATAATGTAAATATTAACGACGTGAGAGACAAGTACAAAAATTTACATTTTTGTAATTTTGAAAAAACCAACCGATAGACCAAAATGGCTTTTATGTCATTGATAGAGTACATTTAGCACTATCCCTACCAAAAGTTTAAAGAAAACATTTGGAGCCGTTTTTGAGAAAATCTTGTTTTCGTAATTTTTAAAATTGCACATATTGCATGCAATATTGCACGAAAACTACCAAAATTTCGAGAAATATTTACCTGATCTTTATTAAAGAACTCAATATGCAGAACAAATTTTATTTAAAAAAGTCTCTATCTTCAATTTTGTAGTTGGAGAAAGACGCCGCAAAAAATTCAACTTTCAAAGTTTTCGAAAATTCAGAGCAGTACGTGAAAATCGGACCTATGCCATGTTAAAAAGTGTATTTTACTCTATTCATACAAGAAATTTAAAGAAAAAATTTGGAGCCGTTTTTGAGAAAATTTTGAAAATCTCCGGGGAGCTTCATATAAAGTACCCCCAAATTTTGAAGAATCTTTTTCAAAATCTCAAAGCTTCGACTAGCGAATCAGATCTACGGGGGAATATCCAGTTTGGAAGAAATCGTGCGTATGGTTTAGGCGCTAGCAGTGTTCACAGACGGACAGACGGACAGACGGACAGACGGACAGACGGACAGACGGACAGACGGACGTTTTCCTTTCAATTTGGTTTTCGGTATAAAGGACCTAGAAAACAGGGTTTCTGACTACACCACGTGTTAGGGGATTTTTTTTCTTAATTTAGCAACTGGTTTTATCCACTTATTTGTTTTCACGGCCCGGCAGTTAATTTTTTTCCGCCGAAAATTGGCCATTTTTTCGCGCAGCATTACATAACTTTCCCTATACTACGTATATCTCTCCGTGTATACGTACGTATACGGGAAAGTAACAAAGAAGTGTTTGAATTTTCATCTTTTGAAAGCTGTAGATGAAGATATTCAGCCAGAAGCAAGAATTTCTTCTTCATCTTCTTCTACTCCTCAAAGATTGTCACTCTTTAAAACATTACAAAGAGAACAATCATGTAATGATTTTAATGTTCTTGTTCATAATAGAATGTGGGAAAATATTTAAAAAAATTGTGTTTGTGTTCTATGTGGCAATACTAACTTAATTATTCAAGTAGAACAATCAATGGGGTTGCCTGCAAGATAGTTGTTCTATGCAGTGCTTGTGAAGAGATGAAGAATGAAATGTTTACCAGCCCTCGTATTCAGAGCTCTGATTCATCAAGGCCACTCTTTGAAGTAAATAGAAAAATTGTTGATGCCCTTTTACGAATTGGTAAGGGTCACGCTGGCATTGAACAGTTCAGTATGGTCATTGGATTACCATCCATGAGTGCATCAACATATAATGCTCATTCAAAATTACTGTCAAAAGAAAATGGCAAAATAAAGGAAGAGGTTTTGAATATGTCGCATGATGTCATTAGGAAGGCATATATGGATGTCGGCGAAAACAACTGTGAAGGAGATGTTATTGACATTTCTGTATCATTTGATGGTACTTGGCATAAGCGTGGCCACACATCAAATTATGGCTTAGGAGTTGTTATTGATGTTTTAACCAGTCTTGTTGTGGATTACCACATTCTTTCTAAATATTGTGCTATATGTGAACAACAGAGAAGTAAAATTAAGGACAGTAATGAGTATCAAGTGTGGCAGAAAGGGCATAAACTAACTGATGATTGTGAAAACAACTTCTCTGGTTCATCAAATTCAATGGAAGTTGCTGCAGCTGAAGTGTTGTGGAAGAGGTCAGTAGACTATAAATTCAGATACACCACAATGCTGTCAGATGGGGATGCAAAAACCCACACGTACCTTCAAAAATTATCTGTACATGGCCCCGATTATCCAGTTCTGAAAGAAGAATGTATAAACCATGTTGCTAAAAGACTGAAAACAGGATTTAAAAAAGTAGTGTCAGACTGGAAAATTAAAGGTGTAACTTTAGGTGGGAAAAAATTGACAGTCTAAAAGAGGACACGATTGTGAAACTGTTAAATTATTATCGCAATAGTAAAAAACATCCCCAATGTCCAACAAATGAATTCTGCAGTGTATGCCACTTTATATCACTGCATGTCTACTGACCAAAACCACAACACTTCAAATGTCCTGGGGGAGAGGATTCATGGCGTTTCTTCAACAGAGCTATCGCCACAGAATCCCCCTCCCCGTCACGACAGCAATAATATGAAAACAATCCTGTCATCAGAAGTAGTGGTTCAGATCATACCAGTATACCAGAGACTAGCTTCCAATGAACTTTTGGAACGGTGCACAGCTGGTAAAACACAAAATGTAAATGAGTGTTTACATAGTGTCATTTGGGGAAAGTGCCACAAAGAAGTATTCGTTTCAAAGAAAAGTGGATATAGCTGCTATTGCTGAATTTAATATGGGGTATGAGGCCTCTGAAATTTTGAGGGAAAATGTGACAGGGGTAAAACTGACTAATTCTGGAAAAAAAATTAGCAGTGCTAGGGATAGGCGGCGTGTAAGCCAAAATGCTATGTATTCACAAAGACCTTTTAAAATTGTAAGAAGAAAGCTACAAATGAAAAAAAGTGCAAAGGAAAAAAGAGCAGAAGGTACTATGTATGCAGCAGGAGAGTTTTAAGGTAAAATATGGACTCAAATATTTTTCCATACCATAATTTTATATTTCATTTTTCTCCCAGATCAATTTTTTAACGTTTTCATATATTTAAAATGCTCCACGTGAACCACTTTCAAAGCAATATTATTGAAAATTACATGATGGGTAAAGAAAACACTGACAAATAATCTGGAGTTGAGTTTTTGCTATAGCCACTTTAGTTTTTTTAATGAATTTAGTTTTTTCAATAGGTATTTGTCAAGCGATTTTTTTTAACTTTTATTTATTTTTTTGCAATTTAGCCACTTATCACTATTAAAAAACTACAACTCCAGTTCATTTCCATTACATTCCTGATCACAAGGGAAAAAATAAAATAAAAATATGAAAAAATAGTTCACCTGGAGCGTTTTTACGTTATGGCAAAAAATAATTAAAAAATTGCAAAATGTTAAATATATTGTAAACGGTTGAAGACAAGAGAACCAAATTTTGACAATTGTTTATGAATCACATTTCCAAGAAACAGTAAAAAATTGAAATTCATTGGATGAAAAATATCAATTTTAGTTTTTTCACAGATGCATTGCCTCACTTCCCTATTTTGCCCCATATTTTAATACTTTAAAACTCCACAAACTCAGCCTGAGTTTTGTTCTGAAGGAGAATATATATACAAGCATTAAAAATTTTCTATTTTGTACGTTTATGTGTTTAAACTACGTACGTTTATGTGTGAAAGTCACATTAAATTGAAAATCAATTTTTGCAAGCTTTATAAATGAATTGTTTAGTATTTACAATTCTTGTTTCCTTCGTATTTACTTCACGTTCTTCAAATTTAATGTTCCAAGGAAAGTTGCAAATTTTTTATACAAAATACCCATGAAAAACTTCATACTTCACAAATGAAATACTTCAGAATTTACCACTCATTCTGTCGGGCGATATTCATTTAAATTTTGATGGTTTTTTAAAAGTCAGTGTTGCCATCCTCATGGAAGGAAATTATGGTATCGTGGACTGAAAATAACCATGAAATAATGAGGTTTAATCAATGCCACCTGCGTAGATCTATTTAGGTGACGTTGATTTAACTTCCATAAAAAAATCGCAGTGACAAAACACGAAAAAAACACGTTTTCGGCAATTTATTAGAATCGTGTGGTCGGATCGGAAAACAAATTATTAGTTCCCCATCAGGAGACCGAGTCGCGTTCAATGACATCTCATATGCTCGATTGGTGCACAGGAAGTGGTCTAACTAGTTTACTCAAATACTACATAGGGATTCTGGAGCACGATTGATTCGATTTTTACTTTCCCGTATACGTACGTATACACGGAGTGATGATATACGTAGTACAGGGAAAGTTATGTAGTGCTGCGCGAAAAAATGGCCCATTTTCCGCGGAAAAAAATTAATTGCCTGGCCGTGAAAACAAAAAAATGGATAAAACCAGTTGCTGAATTAAGAAAAAAAAATACTATAACACGTGGTGTAGCCAGAAACCCTGTTTTCTAGGTCCTTGATACCGAAAACCCAATTGAAAGGAAAACGTCCGTCTGTCTGTCCGTCCGTCGGTCTGTCCGTCTGTGAACACTGCTAGAGCCTAAACAATACGTACGATTTCTTCCAAAATGGATATTCTCCAACCGATTTGGTTCTAGTCAAAGCTTGGAGATTTTGAAAAACATTCTTTAAAATTTGGCGGTACTTTATATGAAGCCCTCCGGGGATTTTCAAAATTTTCTCGAAAACGGCTCCAATTTTTTTCTTTAAATCTTTTCTAAAAATTTAAAAAAATTGTATGAATAGAGTAAAATACACTTATTAACATGGCATGGTCCGATTTCCACAGATAACTCTGAATTTTTGAAAATTGTGAAAGTTTGAAGTTTTTTCATTTTTCTCCATCTACAAAATTGAAGATAGAGATGTTTTCTTCAAATAAAATTTGTTCTACATATTGAGTTCTTTCATAAAGGTCATGTAAATGTTTTTCAAAATTTTAGTAGTTTTCGTGCAATATTGCGTGCAATATGTGCAATTTTAAATAATTACGAAAACAAGATTTTCTCAAAAACGGCTCCAATTTTTTCTTTAACCTTTTAGTAGGGATAGTAGTGAATGTACTGTATCTGATGACATAACAGCCATATCTCTCTATGGGTTGGTTTTTTCAAAAATTACAAAAATTTACATTTTTTCACATGTTTCTTACGTCGATAATATTTACTTATGAGGCGTTTTTTACATTATTATATTGATGAGTACATGTGTTTTAAATATTTTCAAGTAAAGTTTCTCGAAAACACAACCGTTTTCTGTGAAAAGTAGCTCAAAAATTTCGCATTTTCAGAAACGCTCAAACGCCATTTTCTCATATATAGCTGCAAATTTTTTGTTCAAACTTTTGTAACGGATAGTGCTAATTACACTCTTTAGTATAGCATAAAGTTTATTTTGATTTATGTTTTGTTTTTTCAAAAACTACATAATTGTAATTTTTGAAAGATCTCTCACATCTTTAATATGCAAATTTCCAGCAATTTGTAAACATTGTTATATTTGTGAGTGTAAGTGCTTCAAATAACTTCAAATAAAGTATTTTGAAAACTCAAAACATTTGCTGTGTCAAATTTCGCATTTTTAGTAACGCTAAACGCCATTTTCTCCTAAACGGCACATAATTTTTAAAAGAAATTGCCATTTATGACTAGGTTTTTGTGTTTTTTAATATTCTACAATTAATGTTTTCGTTCTACCATAAGAAACCGAAAAATTAAGAAAATGACAAAAAAATGCACTTTTGCGGTAATAGATCACAGCTGGCAAGAAAGAGTTGATGGAAATTCCGAATAGCTAGCGAAGACCCAAGGAAATAGAAAAGTAATACGGGAAACGCTGTGCCATTCTGTAGCACCACTAGTTTCACGCAGCATTACATAACTTTCCCTATACTACGTATATTACACCGTGTATGCGTACGTATACGGGAAAGTAAAAACAATGAATGCGGAAATGATACATATTAAATGATGCGATGAACACCAACCAGAGAGTATATAACAGAGACGGCACTCAATGTATATTGGCGAGCTCTTATTTGACCTGGTGGGGGGAACCGACAGAGAGAGAGTGGGGGACGCCGCCATTCGCGGGCCCCAATAGCGTTGAAGCTTTAAAAATATGCCGGGAATACGAATCAGCCAATCACGACGACCCACTCAAAACGAGTAGCGAAGACGACCCCGGGGTCAGAGAGTACAGCTCGGTTTCACTTCCAATATTATTTATATTGACTTTTAAATGTATTTATAAGTACATATGATTTGCAGATGAATTAAGAACAAAATAAATGTTACACGATTTAGGAATTTGAAGGCAGGGAAAGAAATCTAGGATAAACATGCAAAATAAACGAAAGTGATTTCACATTTTAACATTTATTTTCAAATTAAACATGGAATAATACAAAGACATAATACACATACATCCAAAAATTGTGAAATATCACTAATTCAACTTTCTGTTGGCTCCCTACATACATATTTAAACCCTGACAATCTATTCAAAAAGAAATTATAAAAAGCAGCAAAAACAGCATAATTCATTGGCATACAGTGATGACAATTAAAAAACACACAGATATATGGATATTGCAATAAGCCTAAAGTGAGTTGCAATGTGAAATGTATAAAATACACCGTTACCAAACAAGTAAGAGTTCAAAAAGGAAAATACAATTGAGTGATCGACTTGAACTTTTCTAGTCACAACATACAAACATAGATAAGTAAGATCCTATCAATTAATCTCAAAACCCAAGATTCAAAGCACTGAAATGAATCAACATACTAAGATTTGTAAATACAAAACGTGTAAATTGAATTCATATACTGTCAATACATTGATATGTAGTAAATATGTACTTATGTATTTGCCCACTTGTTACAGTGCAAGCTCTTATTCATGCTCAGATTTATATGGAATGATATACATAATATTAACATAAATATGTACTAATACTGTTCAACTATGACCTACAATACACACCAAAGTTTTTAGTAAAATAATGTCTTAATCGAATGCTTCTCTTGCATAACTAGGATGGACAAATACTGTAGCTTGCAGATTAGCCAGTAAACAAATTTTATACATTTGTGTGGCTGAAAACAAGTTCTTTAATCTTTTTCACACAATTGACCATTTACAAATCTGCGAGTTACTGAGCATTGTTTCAAACATTC